>CM051389.1:16124058-16156143 GCA_028015245.1 Cardamine occulta | reverse complement strand
ATTCTTGTTTCAACCTGATCCTCAACCTATCAACATCATTCTAACAACAAAAAAACAAAAAATTGGAGGAAGAAGAAGAAAGAACATTTTGTAAATGGAGGATGATATAGTAGTACCCTTAAGCGTTCCGTGAGATCCTTCTTCATCTTTGAGATCGATCCTTGCTTAGAGAATCATAATGCCTGTGCCAGATCCACGGGCGGGGCAGGCGTTCATCTGTCTCATTACCTTATTTCTTTTCCTATCAATCGCGGTTGGAGGCGGTTGTCTAATTGCATACACAGTCTTGCCTTATCCTCCAGTTTGGCTTTCTTACCTCGGCATTTTCTTTGTTTGTCTCCCTTGGTTCTTTTGGCTCCTCACGTTTGCATACCGCATTGTTTCACGCACTTTTGGATTTAGAATGGTTGTTGGATCCGGTGGTAATAATAACAACGCGAGTGGTGACTCCATGCCGCGCGTTGTTGACCCTCCTGAACAATCTTTAGAGTCTCCTGATGATGATCCAGATACAATAGCCAACCCACAAGGCCAAGTTCTAGTGTCTATTGAAAGGAATCAATCGAAGAAACGAATGTCAACCTCCAGCAATTCTACTGTCGGTTCACATGAAAGTGAAATGCCTCTAGCCATCTCTATGGGCTCATGATCATATATGTTTTGACACATGAAAGGATTTTGCCATAGATAGCATCATCAGGACGGAGATCCTAACCAGACTCTTAGCCTATTGAAAACATGGGAAATTTTGCTGTTTTTATTTTGTATCTTATACAGATATAGATTTGTAGATTCAACAAAGAAAAGAAGTTTACACCAATTACCACTACCAAAAGTTTTTCCTCAAACCCAAACCCTCAAAAAGTGGACATGGTTTTTTAGTTGATAATGTTTGATACAAAGGGGTATAGTTTGAGATGTTTTTGGCGTGGTACTTGCGTAATGTGGATTTTATAGGGTAGATCAACATCTAAGATTCATGAAATTTATGTAATTTTTTTGTATATATCTATAACTAGTTTGGTAATATAATTTTTACTGTGAAGCCTTCGATTTTAGGGTGGTTAATTAACTTGACAAACAAGCCAAGTTATGGGATTGTTGGGTTCGGAATGCTGGCATCTGCTAATGGGTCATTTCACTGGTTCACACTAAGATGTGGTGATGCTGAAACCAAAATAGTTGCTTTCATCTTCTTTACACTGATTGATACAAAAGGAAACTCTTTTTTTTTGTGTGTATGTGAGTTTGGAGAAATCAACATGCGTAATTTGGATAATCGTTTATATGTTTCAAAAAAGAACATAGATTCCAAGGAATTTGGAGTTTGAATTCATACAATGTGTACAATTCATGTGAGAAGATTTGTTTGTTCTCCGTGCTTCCCTTCCGACAACACAATATCTCTTCTTTTACTTTTCCGTTTGTTGTTGGTTAAAAGACTTGAAATATCTAACATTTATACTAAACAAACAAAATCATCATATTTAATATATTTTTACTATAAATTTGAATGATGGAACGTAAATAAAAAATTTAAAACCTCGAATTTGAACCAAACTGAAATCGGAATTGAATAGTATGATCAATTTTAACCATACAATAGTTTTTTTAAAATTTCTTAATACGTGAAATAATTTAAATTCTGTGCATATATTTTGAATAGCGTCGGACATAATCTGGTTCTTTATTATAAAATCAAAACGATATGAGATTTTGTTTTTTTTTTTTTGGTGCAGAAAACGATATGAGGAGTACGTACCACAAGAAAATTCAGATGCCAGAACCAAATCAAAATCGAGCCTAACCGATTAGACATCAATGGTATAACCGGACTCGAGCCGATTCAAATTGAAATGATAGGATAACTCTTTAGAACAGAGAGGAGTTTTTTTTTATCGTTTGAGCTATGTCTCTCTCACAAACGAATTCGAGTTTCCTCACTTGTTCATTTCTCTTATCGAGCCATGACCTGCAAATTCCTTATTCGAGAGCTATACTCTCTTATCCTCGTCCCAAAACACATCGGATTCTCTGTGCTGCGAAGCGAACCGGGAAACGGAGATACCCTTCTGAGAGGAGGAAGCTGAGGACAGAGCAGAAGGATGCTGTGGCTAAGGTTAAGAACAAGCTCGAAGGAGTTTGGCGTCTATCTAAGCTCGGAGTTCCCGTCGGAGATGACCCTGGAAAAGATTTTCTCGGAATTTCCGATGGTTTGCTTCAAGCCATTGCTAAAGTTATCGAGTTTCCGGTGAATAGTTCGAAACTTTATCATATGGGAATGAAATTGGAATTTTTGGAAGTGTTTTGATGATGTTTATCTTTGATTTTTGAAAAATTGGATTGAAATTTTAAAAATTTCTCTATGGGATTTCAGGTTGCTGCAATGCTGCCAGAAGAAGCATTTACAGTGATTAGGAAATCTTTTGATGCTAGGAAGGTAGGTTTCAGTTTTGACTTCTTATTGTGTATTATAGTTTCAAGTGAGTGAATTTTTCGTCTTTTGTTCAGATTCTGAAAAAAGCCAAGTTTGTGTATACTGTTGACTTGGATGTGAAGACGCTTCTTGAGTTAGAGCCTCGTGCTCATGATTTCATTTTCCGGTTAGAGCCCAAGATTGGGCTTATTGAACATTTGCCAACCGAGAAGAGTGTTTCAGGTGACTTAATCAGTGTAGTGAATGATTGCAAAAGAATCAACAGTGAAACTTCATCTGGAGAATATGAACCTCAGACTATCAATGGCTCTGGAGCTCCACACCAGCATAGAGGAGGAAGAAGCAAACCGAAAATCGCAGTTGTTGGTGGTGGTCCATCTGGTTTGTTTGCAGCTCTTGTTCTTGCTGAGTTTGGGGCAGATGTGACATTGATTGAAAGAGGGCAAGCAGTAGAAGAAAGAGGACGCGATATAGGCGCTTTGGTAGTTCGTAAGATTTTGGATATGGAGAGTAATTTCTGCTTTGGCGAGGTTTGATAACCTTTTCCTTCACTATCATAAGTACTTTAGTCTTTTGCTAGTTTCCTTGTCGTGTTTGTTAGTGTCAAAGTCATATTTTAGCACTTATGCATCGCAGGGTGGTGCAGGTACTTGGAGTGATGGAAAGCTTGTTACTCGAATAGGGAAGAACAGTGCTACCGTTTTAGCGGTTAGTATTTTGAGACTGCCAATTGTTAAAAAAATGCACTTCATGTTTGAGTACAAATGAAAAAGTTGTGGCCATTGCTTTAATTGTTACAGGTGTTGAAGACGTTGGTTCGCTTTGGGGCTCCTGATAATATATTGGTCAATGGAAAGCCTCATCTAGGAACAGATAAGCTAGTACCATTACTCCGTAACTTCAGACATTATCTTCAAAGCGTGGGAGTATGTTTAAATGAGAGACTGATTTAAGTCTCTTTTACTTTTCTTCTTCTCTGAGCTCCTCTTTAACTACATATGCTTAATTAGGTGACTATCAAGTTTGGGACTCGAGTAGATGATCTTCTGGTAGGGGATTCTCGTGTTGTTGGAGTCAAAGTTTCGGATTCAACAGACCAATTGCAGAGTACCTCCCAGAATTTAAAGTTTGATGCAGTTGTTCTTGCAGTTGGTCACTCAGCACGTGACACATATGAGATGCTTCATTCTCGTAATGTCGAATTGACCCCAAAAGATTTTGCTGTAAGTTCGTTGTATATAACTATATATGTTGCTGAGTGTGTTTTTTTTAAATTGTCCATTTTGAATCAATATTTATGGATACTTTATCTTCCCTGGCTTGGTTTTATGATTTGATTTCTATCGGTTTGCGTGGACCAGGTTGGTTTGCGCATTGAGCATCCTCAGGAGCTAATTAACAGTATACAGGTCGGTTCATATATCTTCAGTGAATCAGATGCCATGAGTTTGTACCTTATCGTTATTCAAGTCTTAACTTGTATATAAAACGCCTATGTTCTTGTAATGGTCTTTCTTTCCAGTACTCGGATTTGGCTAGTGAAGTTCTTAAAGGACGAGGTAAAGTACCAGTGGCGGATTATAAGGTTGTTCAATATGTGAATGATAAGGACGAGGATCTCTCGCAATCTTCATCAAAACGTAGTTGCTACTCCTTCTGCATGTGTCCTGGTGGTCAGGTACAGTTTCCTTAAAGAGTGTCTTGCTGTTTTTTTCCCTTTTTGATTTATCATGAATATGCCTGTTTCCACGTATTTGCAGGTTGTTCTCACCAGCACAAACCCAACCGAACTCTGCATCAATGGCATGTCATTTTCTCGTCGTTCATCCAAATGGGCTAATGCTGCACTCGTCGTCACAGTCTCAGCAAAAGACTTTGATCTTCTCAATCTTACTGGACCCTTAGCTGGAATTGAGTTTCAGGTATCAATCTGAAAGTAGATTACTATTACTACTCTTGAGTCATATTTGATATATCTTCTTTGATTTTTGTTCTTCCTCTAGAGAGAGTTTGAAAGAAGAGCGGCTATAATGGGTGGTGGTGATTTCACAGTTCCTGTACAAAGGGTTACTGATTTTCTGCAAAACAAGTTATCTGGTAGATATATAACATTTGCTTAATACTCAATCCTCATTTTTTTCTCTCTAACTGTTCGTTTTTGATGATTTTGGATATTCTTGTGCTGTTAAACAGAAACACCTTTACCTCCATCAAGCTATAGATTAGGAGTGAAGTCTGCAAAACTGCATGAACTGTTTCCTGCTCACATTACAGATTCTCTGCGACAATCTATCTCTAAGTTTGAAAAAGAGGTTACTTAGATATTTCCTCATCACTATATATTATAAACAAACCAGTAGCTTCTGTCTTTAATCTAAACCCTTGAACTTTCAGTTACCGGGATTCATCTCAGAGGAAGCACTCCTCCACGGCGTAGAGGTATATTATATATCTTCATTGTCATGAATCAGCCTATTCTTCAGACAAGAGATAACTAATAATGTTTCAACTTTATTTTAACCAGACAAGAACAAGCTCTCCTGTTCGGATACCTCGAAGCAATGAGACCTACGAGAGCACAAGCTTAAAAGGTCTATATCCAGTTGGTGAAGGAGCTGGTTATGCTGGTGGCATTGTAAGTGCTGCAGTGGATGGTATGTTTTCAGGTTTTGCTGTTGCGAAAAGCTTTGATCTCTTTGATGGAACCATAGAGTCAGTTATTGGAAAGGCTCAAGGTGCTGGACTTGTAAAGTACTGATCATGATGCAGAAGACAGACAAAACTTTCCTCCATCTCTCTGTTTTGTCTGCCCTTGTCGAGGTAAAAGAACATCAATGGGGACTGCTTCTTCCTCCGAATCCAGTATTTGCTGTACCAAAGCATAAAAGCTTAATACAAAAAGATGCTCAAATCAGAAGCAGCAATTTTGCCTTAGTTTTGTAAGTAACCAAACATTAGTAGTTAAGAAAGTAAGCTAGTGTTATTCCCAGTGACTTTTTTCTTAATTCCTTTTATATATTCAACCACTATTATCATGATATTTTACTTCATCATTGTTTAGTAGTGGAACTAAGAATGGCTTCTGGGTCAAGTCATGTACCTTCATTTTCTGTTTTAGGATTCATTTTTCAGAAACTGATATTTTTTTCCACCTCAGTCAGACAATTTTCAATCACATTTACAGAGACAAAGAAAAAGACAAATTTAAACAACCACAATCATCCAATCTAATAAGTTCCAAATGGCAGCGACTCTTGTTCATATTCATATTTCTCACAAATGGTAAAGAAGACAATTTGATCGAGGAAATTAAAAAATGGTAAAAAGAAGACAATTTGATCGAGGAAACTTTTGAGAAAACAAGAAAACGACAAGCTTTAGACAAGCGAAGAAACATTGCGAAGACATGACATATACAATAAGTTATAAGTCCATAGTGTGGTCAATATAATTGTGCGAAGCACGTGAATATCCATCATTTGGCTCTTGCTTATTATAGTTAAACACACCAAGAACAAGAAGTAAAGATTTATCTTTCATTTCTGCATACTTAATATACGAGGATTATAGTAGTAGCTTCGTACCAGTAATAGTGAAAAATATATATTAATCTTCATCAAATCATTGTAATTTTATACGAAAGTATTAAACGTCAATCTTAAGATTGCTAGTGAAATTGAATCCAAGAATAGACCACGGGAGACTAGACACGGTAGTATGTCATATATATAAACATAAATGTGAGCTAGGTTCAACGATTCTGAAGATTTGGCAGTACGTACATGTGTAGCCAATATAAAGGAAAATAAAACAACATATATATATATATGTAACAATAAAAATGTGATAAGAAAAGATGCATTTGCAATATTAAATATTTAAATCAATAGAACTCCAAGTGGGAGTAAAGTTGGGGCAAGACTCCACAAGGCAAGGGACACACAAAAGAAAGAGAGACAAAGGTCTATACAAAGCTTAAGATCATACGATATTTCCAAATCATCTCATGTGGGAGCAAACAATTCCTTTAATGAAAAATTGGATTTATTATTTGTTTCTATTTAATAATGAAAAAAAGAAAAACCGAAGACGATTTTGAGAGCAAACAAAATTATCAAATAAGAAACTTAGTTGGGGACTAGCCATCGTAAGTGTTTGGTAAATTTTATTTCAAAGAAAAATGAAAAATAGAAAGAAGAGAATAATGACCAAACACATATCATGGGTAACCATCATAATTCCATATCTACTAAATATATATATATATA
This sequence comes from Cardamine occulta, assembly GCA_028015245.1. Lineage (NCBI taxonomy): Eukaryota > Viridiplantae > Streptophyta > Magnoliopsida > Brassicales > Brassicaceae > Cardamine > Cardamine occulta. Next base: position 16,149,438 of record CM051389.1, on the reverse strand, counting down.
TATATTTTTTTTTTACAATATTTATCCCTTGTCTGAGAGCTTTTCCTCATAGCTCATGTCTTTTTTTTTTTTTTTGGTTGGATATGGGATTTAGTTAAGGTTAGGTGTGTAAATAAAGCTTTCGGCGTAAAATGCCAATTTGTATATAAAAAAAAAATGTTAAAAAAACCCGAAGCAATCATGAGTTGGATAACATTGTCACGTTTTGTCTCGATCCATTGCAATTTCATATTTTATTTCCTTATATAGATAGTTAAACTCCATCAACAGTAGTAAGAAGAAGATCAATAGTACCAAACAAAAGTCAATTGGTTTTAAGGAATACAAAAACATTGGTGTTAAGGAATACAAAAAAAAAACCCATAAAATTATACTAATATATTTAGTTGGTTAGTTATAGACTAGTGACCTCTACGAGCAAAGGCTAAGAAAAATTTGAGAGAAGGGAAGACTCTTTAATATCAAAATTAGGTGGCGCGAAAATAACGCCCTTTCTCTCTCTTTGATCTCGAACCCATCCCTTAAATCGCCCTGATCAATTCTATCTCCGGCGTTTATTTTCTCCACGAGCATTCTCAATCGCCGGCGAAAACATTTTAACGATCGCGTTACGTATTCCCAATTTTCGATCTCGAAAGGGGCAGAGAAAGCTTTCGCGAGAAGAATCACGGGACTTGCTAACTTTGGGAATCTTAGGATTATTTTCATCAGTCTATTCGATCATTTCCTGGTAAGATTTTCTATTTTCCAATCTCAGATTCCTCGGATCTCTTAGGTTTTAGCTTCTACATTTGGTGTCATCAATCCCAATTTTGATTCTATTAAAAATCGGAAGAACCCTAGAGTTTCTGGGTATTGGAATTTTATAACTGTGATCTGAGATTCATGAGTTAGAAAAGAGGAAATTATTAAATGTTGTTTTGTATGATCATTGAATAGAAACTATACGAATCTCGTTTTGTGGTTATGTGAGGATTTGAGTAGAAAAAGTTATCATAGAAGATTTACTAAATTTGATAGATTAAACGAGTCTGTGTCATGAGAGACACAAGTCGTGTTAGTAAGTGACAAATTTGTCTTTTGGAATCTTCGTCAGAACCATCTCAGAAACAGAAAAAGTTTGTGTGTTTTCAGTCCCAAATTTTGTTGTTTCTATTGCTTTTCTCCCCTAATCATTCAATTTCTCCAGAAAAGTTAAGTTTCTTTCTCAAATGATCAAAATTTAAACACCACTGTTACTGCATTTCATCATTTCTTTATCAGTCGGTCATTTTCTCTGGGAGGAGTGGCCACCGATTCTTGATTCTTCAATCCACGTGGTCCCATATTTGGAGAAAACACCAAAATCTGTCAAATGTCCCTTTTTGCTAGTTGTTAAATCAGTTTCTTTTACTATTACAAATCAAACATTGTGAGTTGTGACACGAATTATTAAAATCTTGAGCTGCTAATTTAGGAAGTCTCTTTTCTTATCGTTGAGGTGTTGTGATTTTGATGGAAAGAAGATGATGAAGATTGGTCTATAAATTCAACTGTATTCTCCATTAAATTTTTCTGCACATCCGACCATGGCACTTCCATGATAAGGACACTGGAGAAGATTCTTTCTCTGAAAATATTTGGATTATAAAAAATATCCCTGGTATTGTGAAACTGTAACTAACTAGTTAGAACTCAACCCACCTTTCTCTCTTTTTGTCTGTCTCTCTTCTTTGACCATTGTTTTTCTACTTCTACACAACTTTCTTATCCCTTCCACTACTAGTTCTCAGCTCTTTCTTGATTTTTTAGTGTGGGTTTGGTTCTGTTTTGTTTCTCCATGAAAAAGATGATGAAATCATCTTTAGTTTGTTTCCCTTTTGAATTGGTTAGTCTTTGGCGGAGTCTTGATCTGGGTCTATGTCGTAAAGGTAGATTTTTTTTTACTTTTCTTTAGCTGGACTGTTCAATATTCTTTGCTCTTTTTCCGAATGGCCTATCTGTGAGGTATCTTACCTTCTCTCCTGGGTTTCTTGCAGAATAAAGGGACTTCATTTACAGCAACTGGAGTTGTTTTTATTGTTTATCTCAAATGCAGAATGAAACTAGAGGCATCAACTGCTGAATCCTATCAATGCAAGTTTCTTTCGTTAGCTTGAATGGATGTAGCAACGGATACTACAAGGCGGCATCTTGTTCCATCCGAGAAGAACAATGCAGTCGCTGTCACTCGCCGTCCTCGAACAACGGAGATCAGTTCAAGATACAGATCACCAACGCCAACCAGAACCGGGCGATGCCCTTCCCCAAGCGTCACAAGGCCAACAGTGTCTTCGAGCTCTCAATCCGTGGCTGCAAAAAGAGCAGTTTCAGCAGAGAGGAAGCGTCCTTCAACACCATCTTCTCCGACTAGTCCCTCCACGCCAATACGTGATGCATCTATAGACTTACCACCTTCATCTAGGAGGCTATCTACAGGTCGTTTGCCTGAAAGCTTGTGGCCTTCCACTATGAGAAGCCTCAGCGTTTCGTTTCAGTCGGATTCAGTCTCAGTCCCTGTTAGTAAGAAGGAGAAACCGGTTAGTAGTTCTTCTGTTGATCGAACATTGAGACCTTCTTCGAATATAGCTCAAAAGCAGAAGGCTGAAACGACCTCTATATCAAGGAAACCTACGCCAGAGAGGAAAAGAAGTCCATTGAAAGGGAAGAATAATGTGTCTGATCTTTCAGAGAATTCCAAACCTGTAGATGGTCCTCATAGTCGGTTAATAGAACAGCATCGGTGGCCTAGTAGAATTGGTGAAAAGATCACTTCGAATTCTTTAAACAGAAGCTTGGATCTTGGCGACAAGGCTTCAAGGGGTCTACCAACTTCAGGGCCTGGAATGGGACCGTCTCTTAGGAGAATGTCACTACCTTTATCCAGCAGTTCGAGACCTTTGCATAAAACTTATAGTAACACATCTAGTAATGGTGGATTAGTGTCTCCAACAAAGTCGGAAGATAATAACATAGCTCGAACTTCTGGGGCTCAAAGACCTTTGTCTGCAAGCTCGTTAGACAGAGAAACCTTAACAACGGCTGTAGCTAGGATGCATCCATTGTCTGCTTCTGGATCTCGCCCTGCTTCACCAAGTAAAACATCGTTTTCGTCTTCATCATCTATTTCCCGAGGCATGAGTACTTCGAGAGGAGTGAGTCCAGCAAGAGGACTAAACCCTTCAAGAGGATTGAGCCCTACAAGAGGTTTAAGTCCTTCAAGAGGGTTAAGTCCTTCGCGTGTCACATATTCCTCCTGTTTTGCTAGACCATCAACTCCACCTTCAAGAGGAGTAAGTCCTTCAAGGATAAGACAAACCAGCACGTCCACACAATCCAGTACCACAACTTCGGTTCTCAGCTTCATCTCCGATGTCAAGAAAGGCAAAAAAGCAAGCTACATCGAAGATGTTCATCACGCGCCTGCTCCACAATAGATATTTACAGTGGCGGTTTGCGATTGCACGAGCTGAATCTGTAATGTATATTCAAAGATTAACTTCCGAGGTATATAACACTTTCGTCTTCTACAACATGATCGTTGCTTCAACTGATTGATCTAAAGACGTCTGAAAATCCAAGCTTTGACTTTCAGGAAACGCTATTCAGTGTGTGGCATGCAATATCAGAAGTACAGGATCATGTGACCAGGCAAAGGATTGGCCTACAACAGCTTAAGCTAGAGATCAAACTCAACTCGCTATTAAACGATCAGGTAGGTTATCTCTCTGTTGAATACTGATTTTGCATTCATCAGATTATGCCATGCTTATGCATAAATATGTGCACAGATGGTGAGTCTTGAAGATTGGGCCACACTTGAAAGAGACCATGTTAGTTCTTTAGTTGGAGCCATAGCAGATTTAGAAGCAAATACTGTCCGCCTTCCAGCGACTGGAGGAACAAAGGTATATATTGTTACTTTTGGGAAGATTCAATGGAAATTAAAATTCAGAAGATCAGGAATATAGTTATCATTTAAAACTTCTCTTACCACAGGCGGACGTTGAATCTTTGAAAGCAGCTATGTCCTCGGCCCTCGACGTAATGCAGGCTATGGGATCTTCCATTTGGACTTTATTCTCAAAGGTGAGAGACCTCTTTAATGATTCTGTTTACCAAATCTATCCTCTTGACATAACTCTCAACTAGGTGCACTGCTCTTTATGGTTTGTATTTGCAGGTGGAGGAGATGAATAAAATGGTCTCGGAACTCGCTGTTGTAGTTACAAAAGAGAGTTCTATGCAAGAAAAATGTGAAGATCTTCTGGCCTCGACTGCGATAATGCAGGTAACAAAAACAATCCAAGAATCTAATGAAAAATGATTTCGTAAAATGAATTGAAACAGAGTTATGGTCGCATGGAACAGATAGAAGAGTGTAGCCTCAGGACTCATCTGATACAAACAAGTCGAGAAGAAAGAGAAGATGCAGAGGAGACTCCTCCACTGTTGCCATTAAGCAAGTTTCCATGGCCATAGATAACAAAGCTTACAGTTCCCACACGTTCAACACTGATCACCTGTAAATTGCTCTTTGATACCCACATTTCTCTTGTCGAGATCCTTTTTTTGATCTTTACTTGTTGAAGTTTCCTTTTTTTTCTTTTTGGTAATGAAACATTAGCATAGGGAAAAGGAAGTGAAAGATCTTAGGATTTTTAAGAAAAAAAGGGTTGTTCTCATGTAAGCTCGAAAGTTAGTGTCAATTAGTTTAGAAATCATAACAGAAAATTAATTTTAGGATTATTTTTGGCTTTTGTTAGTTCATTTTTTCGAAAAATTGTTCACTAACAAAACATAATCGTATGTTGTCACTGGTCCCTCTTCACCTAATAAACTGAAGTTGAAATTCATCTTAATAGAATCCCCCCATATGAATCATTTGCTATAATTTTGACACGACCAAATTATCTAGTAAGAAAAAGTTATAATTTAAAACTAAAGAACAAATGTTTAAATGACAATGAAAGGATTCAAAATGAGTTGTTTCGTTTTCTCTGAAAGGCAAAAAGCTAAATGCTACTACGAACCGTATCGGCCGCCACCGCCGAGACAACCGCCGCAGTGATAAAGAAGAACAACTTCCTCGATCTCTTCAAAAGATCCGCTTCTCTTACACACCTTGCCCATACCCATGCTCAGATCATTCTCCATGGCTTCCAACATGACATCTCATTGCTCACCAAGCTTACTCAGCGACTCTCCAACCTCGGCGCCATTTACTACGCGCGCGACGTTTTCCTCTTCAACGTCCTCGTACGTGGCTTCTCCGATAACGAATCACCTCACTCTTCGCTCTCTGTTTTCGCTGATCTTAGGAAATCCACTGATCTCAAGCCCAATAGCTCCACCTACGCCTTCGCTATCTCGGCTGCTTCTGGGCTTCGTGACGAGAGAGCTAGCTGTGTTCTCCTGGTCAAGCGATCATTGATGGGTGTGACTCAGAATTGCTGCTTGGCTCGAACATTGTCATGATGTACTTCAAGTTTTGGCGAGTCGAAGATGCTAGGAAGGTGTTCGACAGAATGCTTGAGAAAGATACAATTTTGTGGAACACGATGATCTCTGGGTACCGAAATAATGAAATGTATGTGGAATCTATTCAGGTTTTGAGGGATATGATGAACGAGAGCTCTACTCGTTTTGACTCCACAACTTTGCTTGATATTCTTCCCGCTGTTGCAGAGTTGCAAGAGCTGAGACTCGGGATGCAAATCCATAGTCTTGCGATAAAAACTGGATGCTACTCTCACGATTTTGTTCTTACTGGTTTCATCTCATTATACTCAAAATGTGGAAAGATTGAAATGGCAACTACTCTGTTTCGAGAGTTTTGTAGACCAGATTTAGTAGCTTACAACGCAATGATTCATGGCTACACATCCAATGGAGAAACCGAGCTCTCCTTAAGCCTGTTTAAAGAGCTGGTGTTATCAAGAGCAAGGTTGAACTCGAGCACGCTGGCGAGTCTGATCCCTACTCTGGTCATCTTATGCTTATATATGCCATTCATGGTTATAGCTTGAAATCGGGTTTTCTGTCTCATCCATCTGTCTCAACCGCGTTAACGACACATTACAGTAAATTGAATGAGATAGAATCAGCCCGGAGGCTTTTTGATGAATCTCCAGACAAAAGCTTGCCATCTTGGAATGCAATGATCTCGGGTTACACCCAGAACGGTTTGACAGAAGACGCAATTTCTCTCTTCAGAGAAATGCAGAAGTCTGAATTTAGTCCAAATCCGATCACAGTAACTTGTATTCTATCAGCGTGTGCACAGTTAGGAGCGTTGAGTTTGGGGAAATGGGTACATGATTTAGTAAGGAGCACAGATTTTGAGTCTAGCATATATGTGTCGACTGCTTTGATTGATATGTATGCAAAGTGCGGAAGCATTGCAGAAGCACGGCGGTTGTTTGACTTGATGCCGAAGAAGAATGAAGTTACATGGAACATGATGATTTTCGGTTATGGACTTCATGGACATGGACAAGAAGCTCGGAATATCTTCTCTGAGATGTTGAATTCCGGCATTGCACCAACGCCAGTCACTCTCCTCTCCATTCTATACGCTTGTAGTCATGCTGGCCTGGTCAAAGAAGGTGATGAGATTTTCAATTCAATGATACACCGGTATGGTTTTGAACCATCAGTCAAGCATTACGCCTGTGTGGTTGATATTCTGGGCCGAGCAGGACACTTGCAGAGAGCATTGCAGTTCATTGAGGCAATGCCGATTGAGCCTGGTCCTTCTGTTTGGGAAACACTGCTAGGAGCTTGTAGGATTCATAAAGACACAAACCTCGCTCGAACAGTCTCTGAGAAGCTGTTTGAGCTAGATCCATACAATGTAGGATACCATGTTTTGCTGTCGAATATTCACTCAGCTGATAGAAACTATCCACAGGCTGCTACGGTCCGACAAACCGCAAAGAAGAGGAAACTAGCAAAAGCTCCTGGATATACCTTAATAGAAATAGGTGAGACGCCCCATGTCTTTACTTCAGGTGATCAGTCACATCCACAGGCAAAAGCAATCTATGAGAAGCTAGAGAAGCTCGAAGGGAAGACGAGGGAAGCTGGGTATCAACCAGAGACTGAGTTAGCCTTGCACGACGTGGAGGAAGAAGAAAAGGAGCTGATGGTGAAGTTTCACAGCGAGAGGCTAGCCATTGCCTTTGGACTCATAGTCACTGAACCAGGAACCGAAATCCAGATCATAAAGAATCTTCGGGTCTGTTTAGACTGTCACACCGTAACCAAACACATCTCAAAGATTACAGAGAGAGTGATTGTTGTAAGAGACGCCAACCGCTTTCATCACTTCAAAGATGGTGTCTGTTCTTGCGGAGATTACTGGTAGTGTGACTTGTTTTGGTCTCAACACAAATCATTTATTTCTTTACTGACTCAATAAGTCTTCATTTGTTGTTACAATCTACATGACTAAGCTTTAAAAGTTGAAAACTCATGGTATACAAAAAAGTTGAGGAATATATTCATTCAAATAATCTATTTCTATGGTTACAGATACATGGAATACAGAAGCATAGTAGAAAACGAACTATACAGAAATTTATCAAACTGTCCGACATTACTAGATAATATATCTTCAGACAATTGTGCCCAGCTCTCCCATCCTTACCCGACGACTCTTTTGATATCAGACAATTGTGCATCATATATCTTACCTTGCAGTTACGCCTGCCGCTGAAACTTCATCATCTGCTGGCTTTTTCTTCTTTTTTGGAGCTGGTTCTTGTACTTTCCGAATAACTTCCTTGTTTGGCACCAAGACAATAAACAAATTTCTGTCCCGAAAGTTTTTGCTCTCCTCAGTAGCAAGCTGCAGATGTTGACAAGTTTCAGTGGCTCAGCAAACAAGATCCATTAAGGCACAATTCACATCCAAATTCAATACCAAACTTCTATTAGAAAAGAGCGTAGAGAACAATACGGACCTCTCCTATTTCAGTCTGAAAACGTTTAAGGAGCTCAATAGCAATATTTCTGAACTCGTTTTCCCGACCTTTCATGTTCACAATCACTTTAACCTGAGTGTATAACAAGTCAAGCAGCAGAAAAATGTAATAAGAAGGGATATAACTCCACCATTTATGTTCCAGTGCCAACACAAAAAGTAAATGGGAAGAACCTTGTCACCATCTTGCAAGAATTTCTGCGCTGCTCTCATGCGTACAGAATAATCATGCTGATCTATGTTATAACTATTGAGAAAACAAAAAACAGGAACCTTTTGAGACGAAGCAGTTCTAAACAAGTCATCGCGACGTTACAAACAAAAGAGAGGGAAACGGCTCATATTACCCCATTTTAAGCTCCTTCAAGTCCATGCGAGTAGCTGACATAACAAGAAGCTTCAATTACAATCCATTTATGTAAAATACTACACAGTATTTGAGCTTAAAGTTTTAACATTATCTGCAGTTAAGCAGAGAAGAATGATCAAATACTTTTCTTCTGCTGTTCTTTTTTCCTCTTTTGCTGTTCGTATCTGTATTTACTGATCATAAAGCAAAAGGAAAAAAAAATCATTCTCGTTGAAACTTTCATACAATACAAAAAGCCATCTTTAGATAATTTACCTGTAATCCATCATTCTGACAACCGGAGGATCAGCATCCGGCGAAAGAATCACCTGAAAACCAATTCCGGCATGCGAAATACTCAGTGATAATGTTTTTCAAGAAATGTATATTAATGTAAGCTTTTTGACTATCAAAGAAACACAAACCAGATCAAGCTCAGCTTCTTCAGCTCTTCGAACAGCCTCCTCTTTGGGAACTATACCAATCTACAGAACAAAGAAACTGGAAATTTTCATGGCTTCCATTTTTGCTGAAATCAAAAGTAAACACTGAAAGCACTTCAGTTACCATATTCTGCTGACCATCAATAAGCCTAACAGTGACTGACCTACACAACCAGAAAATATCATCAACACATCAAAATCAATCACACTTCAGCTTTGAGAAATTCAAATTCAATCAATCAAAGTTTCCAGAATCACCTAATCGCTGAGATATCAAGTGCATCATCATCCTCGGGTTCTTTTTGATTACCTCTCCTATCTCCGGGAAATCTAGAGCCTCCACCGCCTCCCCCACCTCCATAACGGCAGGTGATGGCGGGGCAACGGCGATGATAAGGGGTGAGAGAAACAATTGACAGTTCGGCCAGATAGAGTTGAAGACCAAAGAGCTTAGATTTAACAGAGGATGGAGGATGCGACACCGTTTTAGTGGCTCCGGCGAGAGTGGCGTTGAACCCGACGGTGCTGGTGATCCCAACCATGGCGCTTCAGAGTCAGAGCCTCTCTACCAGTTGGAGAGATCAGATTAAATAAAAAAACAAAAGAAGAAAAAAAATCATCTTATCCGGAATTGAAATCTATAATTTTAAGATTTTTTCATTATTTAATAATGAAACATAGAAATTGTGAATTAGCTTATTGATAGTGACACATGGAATCATTATATACTTCTTCTGCTTCGCGCCAGCATCAAAGTAAAAAAAAAAAAGGTTTTAAGTACACTTATCACTAATAGTACAGCAAATCATAGTTTAATAATAATAGGTTTGTTCAGTTTTCATTTATATGAAAACTGATACTAATTTGAGTTTTTTGTAAATAGTTTTATTCAAAATGTATCAAAAGATGCACTAAACTAATACAAGCACTAGTCAAGTTAGTTGTATATATTACAACACTATATTTTGTATCAAAAAATTTTAACAAAAAAGTTTTATGATTTTTTAATATTTTTTTCCAAAAAACCCTAAAAATGCGTCGGGGAAGCTAAAACAAAATAATAAAACAGCTCCAACGCTCAGCGCCGCGTTCTCTTCTCTCTTCTCTCTTCTCCATCAAGCTCTCAGGTAATCTTCTTCAGTTATCATCTTAGATCAGTACTGCTTTTGCATTTTGCTCCTCTGCTCTCGTTTCTTGACGTTTCTGTTCTTCCTTTTTCCAAAGTTTGTCTCTTTTGATAAATCTAATTGCCTGCGTCCTTTGTTGAAACTTTACCCTCTAAATCATTCTGTGATTCAATCGTATCTCGCTGTGACGCAGATACATTAATTTCGAGGGTCTTGTGTAGTCCCTGCTTCGGTTCTCCCGTATTTAAGAAAGATTCGAGTGATGCAGCAAGGTGACAACTCAGTGTTGAGCTTGAGGCCTGGAGGTGGTCGTGGAGGAAACAGACTCTTTGCCCCTCGCTCCACCTTCACCTTGTCTTCGTCCTCTGACCTTACAAATGGCGCTGACGCTCCTTCTTTTACCGTTAAGGTACTGGATTCACGAAATCCTCTGTTTCTGTTATCTTAATTTCATGAGTTAGATGAGCTGTACCTTTTGAGGGTTGAATTCGTTCTTGTGGTATTGAATTGGATTATGGATAAAGTTTAGATCTTTTGCTGATTCTTATGTGTTGAGAGTTTTAGATTTTTATATGTTGAACATTATGCAATGTCCTAATTCTTGGTGGGGTGCTTAAGCAATGTGACCTTGCTGTAAATATGGACAAAGATCAATACTTGTAGGCTATTAGGTGGGCACTCTATTAGTTTTTGATGCTCATAAAGGACCTACGTATACAACTGATGCATTTTATTGAATTGAGCTCATGCGTATTAAATCTAACCATGTTTTTCATCTCGCAATTTTGAATTCTGAGGTTCAACTCAATGACTTGGTTGTGTTTTGTAGAGAGGAGACTCGCGATTTGAGGGTCGTGAGCTTTTGCGGTTCACCCGAGAACAGCTGCTTCAGCTTAGAGAGGTAATTTGTTGCTTTCTGTGCATAGACTCGTCACTTTGCTTTGGTTCTTTATTTTGCTCAAAGATGTATTAATTAAGTGGTATGCTTTGATTTAAATGTCTCCTACTGGTTAGCATATTTGAGGTTCGGAGATGATTCCTGATGTAGGTCAATAGGTATATATTCCCGTGAACTTAGTCATCCACCATTTTTCTTGTGCAGGCAATCCAAGTCTCTGATGAAATTCTGAAGCTCAATCAGGAAATTGCATCTGATCTTTTCGGTGAAGAGCAGAGCTGGGGCCGTTCGGAAAGTGTGGTGAGTGTTTTCCTTTTTCTTCCATATTTCATTTTTTTCTAGCTTTTGTAACCAAGGAAACTTACTTGTTTATTGTGTTAAATCAGTATCAGATTATTTTTAAACCCCTTCTTGTTTGTTGTTTTCAGCCTGCAAATCTACTTCAGAATCGTTTCTCAGAGTCTGATAACCGCGATTGGCACAGTCGTGCACCAATTGCTTCCCCTAGTAAAGAAAGGTCAAAGGAAGACCAACGTGAACCTAGAGATGCGCGTATTGGATCAATACAAGGGGTGAGTGTTGAGTATTTTGGCACTTTATTGTGACAGTACCTTAGTTTGCAATTGGGTGGTTGTTGCTTGTAACTAAGATGATAACTTACTGAAACAGTCTGGCCCTCCTCCTGCCCTGGTGAAAGCAGAGGTCCCATGGTCAGCTAGGAGAGGAACTCTTTCAGAAAAGGACCAAGTTCTCAAGGCCGTGAAAGGGTATTGTATTCTTTATGACTATGATGAGTGTTTGGGGTTATTTGCTTTATTTAGTTGACTGATTCGTATAGTTCTACTTCTCTGCAGTATTCTGAACAAGCTAACTCCTGAGAAGTACGATCTCCTTAAAGGTCAATTAATTGATTCTGGGATCACTTCTGCAGATATTCTGAAGGTATTCTCATTTCCCTGTGCATTGGCTTGTTTGTAGTTCTCTCTTCATGCCATGATTTGTTCTTCTCTTTATATTCAGGGAGTGATACAGCTGATTTTTGAGAAGGCTATACTGGAGCCCACATTTTGTCAGATGTATGCTCTTTTGTGTTTTGATATCAATGGAAAGCTTCCTTCTTTTCCGTCAGAGGAAGCCGGTGAGAAAGAAATAACATTCAAAAGATTGCTTTTGAATAACTGCCAAGAAGCATTTGAAGGCGCGGGCCAATTGAAGGAAGAAGTCAGACTGATGACTGATCCTGAGCAAGAAATGGAACGCAGGGACAAGGAAAGAATGGTGAAGCTTCGAACATTAGGAAATATTCGTTTAATTGGTGAACTTCTGAAGCAGAAGATGGTGCCCGAGAAGATAGTTCATCACATTGTCCAAGTATTATGATTCACCCTTTGCTTTGGTACTGTTAAAATTTTATTTATGTAATAGTCTTCTGTAGAGCTCATGGTAGCTTTGTATCTGGTCACAGGAGCTTTTAGGACAGGACAATAAAGTTTGCCCAGGAGAGGAAGATGTAGAGGCTCTCTGTCAATTTTTCATTACCAGCGGGAAACAACTCGATGAGAGCCCAAGATCACGTGGTATAAACGACATGTATTTCAATCGTTTGATGGAACTTGCAATGCACCCGATGCTAGCACCCCGTCTGAGATTTATGGTCCGTAATGTTATTGATCTGCGAGCTAACAAATGGGTACCAAGGCGCGAAGAGGTAGGAATTTATAGTGCCGGTTCTTATCTGTATTTACTTACAGAGTTATCTGTATGTGCTAATGTTTTGTTTTTGCGTGTAAAATTGCAGATGAAAGCCAAGAAAATCACTGAGATTCATTCTGAGGCAGAAAAGAATCTTGGGTTGCGTCCTGGTGCCATGGCGAATATGAGAAACAATAATAATCGTGGTGGTGCTGATGTCGGTGCAGCTGAAGTTCTTGGCTCTGGAAACTTCCTTGGACGTTCGGGTACTGGAGGAATGATGCCTGGAATGCCAGGCGCTAGGAAGATGCCAGGGATGCCTGTAACAGATGATGATGGTTGGGAGATGGCACGGTCCCGTTCCATGCCCAGAGGCAATAGGCAGAATCCACAACCCGCTGGGCGTGTTCATTTTCCGGTTATCATTGACAAGTCACTGTCGCTTAATTCAAGGCTGCTACCTCAGGGTAGTGGAGGTCTTATGAACGGTAGACCAAGTGCCCTTTTGCAAGGTAATGGTGCTGAACCTCCTAAACCTGTTCCTGCCCCGAGCAAACCAACTGTGGAGAAGCCAGAGCCACAACCACAGCCACAGGAAGCGGCGGCTCCTATGGCTTCTAGCTTGGACACAGGAGTGCTCAGTAAAAAAACCAACTCGCTTTTGGAGGAATATTTCAATGTCCGTCTATTGGATGAGGCATTACAATGCGTAGAGGAACTGAAAAACCCGTCTTACCATCCCCAGCTCGTCAAGAAAGCTATCTCCCTCGGCTTGGAGAAGAACCCACCATGTGTTAAACCAGTGGGGGAACTCCTGGAACATCTGGTCTGTAAGAATGTTCTAACTCCTGAAGACTTAGGGAATGGTTGTCTGCTTTACGGGTCTATGCTGGATGACATTGGGATCGATCTGCCAAAAGCACCAAACAACTTTGGGGAGATCCTTGGGAGTTTGGTAATGGCCAAAGCATCAGATTTTAAGATGGTGAAAGAGACTCTAATGAAAATGGAGGACGAGTGGTTCAAGAAAGCAGTCTTGGAAGCTGTGATTAGGAGTGTTAGTGAGTCTCTGTTGGCTACGCAAGCAGCTGAGGTTGAGGCTTGCCGTAGTTTGGTGTAGCTTTGTGTGGTTTCTTCCCAATACGTGTTTTGGTCGGTTTAAGACCCAAACTCACCGGAAAAACAGGTGAGATCTTTCTTGAAATCATTTATTTCAAAAATGTTAAGAGTTAATATCATACTTGTAATCGAGATTAGATTCAATCTTGTTACTTAAATTTGTTTTTCTTGATTTGTACTTTTTTTTTTTTGTCTTAGTTCATTTTTGATTTGGAATAATTCAAGATGAGGAAAAAGAAGGGAATATGTTGTTGAATTGTACTCTTAATAGTCTTGGAATGAAAAAAATAATTTAATATAATCGTCTTTCTAAACAAACAATCATCTTTTTGTTTGTTTATGTTGGAGGATATGTGGTTTACTATAATGGAAAACTGCATTTCAAAATAGATTTGTTTAATTTTAAAATGTCATTTTTAGCTGTAAATTACTAGAACATTCTGCTTCATGGGACCAGACGACCATTTCTTTGCCTGTTTGATATATGTGACATTTCCTTTGCGTGTGATCTCTTGTCAGCTAGCTTTGGAATGTGAATGTGATTTTTTTTTTGATAAAGGAGAAGTTAGGTTTACAAAACGTACCGGGAAGAAGAAGAAGAAGAAGGATTGGTGTGGTTCGTCGTTGTTGTGAATACGTGAATGTGATTTTGAGTGCTCTGTTACTGATGTAATAATATTATTGAACATGCTTTTGTTGATACATACAATAAGCTGGCTAAAAAAATCTATTAGAACATAATCCCAATAATTTATATCTAAAAATTACGTTATAGGGTTTATAAAAACATTGACGGAGTTATATAATTATGGATCGTGACAAAATGTCTCCTGTGACAGTAAGACATTTTCCAAAAAAAAAATAGGAAAAGAAAACACTCATGAGTTGTCTTGATTACGTCAATGCCTTGATGTTAGATCTCTTCTTTTTTTTTTTTGTTGTATGCACGAAGTAGAGAGTGAGACACTACTACTTTCTCACATATATAAAAATACACATCATAAGCTCAATTTTTTCAACTAATTAAACTTAAATTGAAGAAGAAGGAAAAGATGAGAACTTCTTCTTCTCTTGTTGGTTGGTTTTTGATCATCTCCCTCTTGTTGCTCTCTCAATCACTGATAATTTCATGTGAATATGATGAAATTCCTTTGGGTCGGGAACTAGTTGAACATGAAGAGAACGCGGATGGGTCTCACGGTCATCACCATGACCATCTTCGAGTTTTCGTGAGGAAAAGCAAAAGCAAGAAGAAGAAGAAGAAGAACAAATCATCGGCTACTCGAACTCTTCTCTCTAACCCATTTACCTATTTATCTACTGTTGTGAGTTCCTTTGTGTTAGTGCTGGCCGCATTCTAATCTATTTTCAAGACAATAGTTTGCGGCTTGTATTATTTTGGTCGTCAAATGGCTTTGAATTTGCATGTTTGTTTGAGTTTGTATCTGGGATTGAGTTTTACGAAAAAAATTTCCCGGAAAAAGATTGAATTTGTAACTCTTGAATGTTTGAAAGTTATTTGCTCTGGTTGTCTAATGTTGTGGTTCCAATTGTTCTGTTTTTTTTTAATAAATAATAACTGATCTTTAACAGCTTTCATTGAACCACGGTTAGAAAGCAAAGAATGAAAAATAATTATTTGTGATATCAATCTATTTTACAAATTTATTTGGAAAAAAAAATAAGACAAGAAATATACATGTTTTATTTCAAGAGAAGGAAACAAGAGTGGAAGAGGAATCAAATAAACAAGGTCGGGTGGGGAACCAAATTTTTACCCGACAATGGCTGCTTTTGCTTTTCTTTTTCTTCATCAGATTCTTCAATCTTTGTTCTGTATCTGAATTGAAATCTTCCACCTTAAGGTTCTCACCTAAAAAATGCGCTTCTGTGAGAGCTAGTCCTATATATTTTGATACTCAGTGGTTAACTTACTCATCATCTTCAATCAATCTTCCTCTGCAGAAGCTTGCACAATAGTCTGCCATGAAGAGATATAATCTAAACTTGCTGCTCATCATCAGCATCTTCTTCATCGCCTTCGCTTTCGCTGAAGAACTTCAATGTAGTTCAGATAAAAAAAGTCTTTGCGGTTCACAAAGGCAATTACTTGCTTCAATGTTTGCTAAAGAACTTCAAAAAGCTATACATACATTCTAACTCAACTTCTTGTTGTTGCAGAGAGACTAATAGTTAGATTAAATGATAGCAAGAGATCTCATAGAATTTATCAGATAAGCAAGGCAAGAGGTGTTTATGGAGGTGATTCCATTATCAAACCTAAAGGAAAAAAGAACAGAGCCATGACCTCCATGACCAGATCTGCTTCATTTGCAGTACTTCATGTAACAATTGCAACTCTAGTCCATATTTTCTTGTACTAAAAGGTAGCATCTTAAAAACTAGAAACACAAGTCTATCTGATAACTTTGAAGGGTTCCATACAATTCTAAGTAACCAAAGAAGGTTAATCAGAAACAACTCACTGAAAAGACAGTACCTAATACAGAACCGTTGTCTGCTAAAGGAAAGATAACACTAGGAAGTAGTAGGATCGGTTTAGGAGATTTTTCGATCTCTCAAAGTAATCCAAATCTATAATTTCCAGCAAAACCCAATCTACCATCATATGTCAATATATATGTACAAAAGTCACTTGGGAG
Organism: Cardamine occulta; assembly: GCA_028015245.1. Taxonomy (NCBI): domain Eukaryota; kingdom Viridiplantae; phylum Streptophyta; class Magnoliopsida; order Brassicales; family Brassicaceae; genus Cardamine; species Cardamine occulta. The sequence goes on along the minus strand of CM051389.1, from coordinate 16,133,142 downwards.
TGGGACTAGAGAAGCCTGAGAGGGAATTTGTTGCTTGAATGATTCTAAGAGATAAAAACACAACGGTATATATATGCATTCAACCTAAGAATAAACAGCTAATAAACCAGTATTGCCTACCAACTTGACATGCCTTAACCAAGTTTCCAAAGTATACAATATTAGCAAACAACCTGATGCATAAAGCAGTAGGGTTCATAAGCTGATAACAAAAGCCTTGAATCTTGCATAATGGATAATTTAAATGTATTAAAAGACGATGTTTTTCAAATCTTCAATACATAAGGAAAGTGCAAAACTGCAACTTATTATTGGTACAACAAGTCAATGCAACAGTTTCAAGGAACAAGAGATTCTTCAAGCGGAGTAGAGAGGGCGTCTGTATTCATCAAAGTACTCTTCACGGTTCTGAAACACAATCACGTAAAGCGCATATATTATGCCTGGCACGTACCCTAAGATTGTCAGCACCAGGCAAATCAAGAACTCTACCTGCAATTTCAAAATTTTCAGAGATTTCTTACGAGACTTGACACAAATTTTGATGCAATTCAACAGCATAGATTTATATCCCAAGCAATACAACACCAAAACTATATCACAGTCAAACCTAAATTACAGTCTCTGATAAGAGAGAGAGAGAGAGAGAGAGAGAGAGCTTACAGTGCAACAGCCCTTCCTGAGGCAAACTCCTAGAGGTGGAAGAAGGATTGCGATCAAGATCTCGCACAAAATTTCGCAGTTGCTCGGCATTTTTTCAGAGATGAGAAAGAAGCTTCAAGATGAGTTTTTGATCTTTTCACAATGAAATTAACGAAGAAGACTTGAGAAGAGACAAACACTGAAAGTTTGCTGTCACAGAGTACCAATTAAGAGCTATCCACGTTTTTTTCTTCTACTAAGTCAATTGGTAAATCTCCACCGTTCATTTGGAGATAATTAAATCGTACGGCTTCAGGTAACATCTCGTGAATCACTGACTTTTACGTTTTACCCCATATCAACGTGAATTTTATCTTATTTAAAATTTAATTATATAATAAAATAATTTATAAAAATATTAATATTATATTTGTGACATACTCATAGAAGTATCTCAACCGATGAAAGTGCACTGGATCACTCCTATTTTTCTTTTCATTTCTATTTGGTTTCTACTTTGATTCTACAATTTGAAATAAATAATTCTAAACAATAGAAACATAACTCTGTCAGTTAAAGGTTTCTACTCGATGTTCCAACTGGTCTAGACATGAAGATTCGGAATTTGGGGTCAACTTTAAACTAGGGAGGTTTAAACTCTGACATTTCACAAACTCACATTCATCAACCTCATGTTTCACGAGGATATGGAGAGCTCTGATCTATTCATAGAAACAGAATCGGTTTAGAACATTTTTCAATCTCTCAAACTAACCCAAATCCTATCTACCAAAATACGTTGGTATCCATACAAAAGTCATCGGTAGTATGACTAGAGAAGCCGATATGGATTCCATCGCTTTAATGATCTCTAGAGATTAACAAATGTATCAAGACAACTATATGAATCGTAATCTGATTGAATAAGCCAACAAATACCGTCAATCTTGAATACTCATCCAAAAAGGATTAAAAAAAAAAATGTAGCAACACACAATGTTTTCAAATCTTCAATACATAATAATAAGTAGAGACATTGCAAAGCAACTTATTGGTTACATAAAGTAAACAGTTTCAAAAACAAATGATCCGAGTATGGACCAACATATATCAAGCAGAGTTGAGTGGTGCTCCGAGTTCGTTAGAGCCGTGACGGTTCTGAAACACGATCACGTAAAGGGCATAGATTATTCCTGGGATGTATCCTAAGATAGTCAGCACCAAGCAAATCAAGAACTCTACCTGCAAAAAACAAATCAGAGTGAAAATTTTCAAAATTCTTTAGTTCTTTTCATCATTATCAAAGATTTCAGGACATCACCAAATCAATCTACCTCATAATAAAACCTAAATGAAAGATTCTGAGAAGTTCCACGATTCTGTTTCCAAACTAAATAGATGATCTCGGAAGAGAACTTACAGTGCAGCAACCCTTCTTGAGGCAAATTCCAAGAGGCGGAAGAAGGATCGCGATTAAAATCTCACAGAAAACTTCGCAGTTGCTCGCCATTATTCAGACTCGAAATTTGATCTTAGAATGAAATAATGGAGAAGAGAGAACAGTGAATGTAGTCGGCAATGAAGTAGCAATCCACGTTTTTATATATTTGCGCTACAAATTTAATTGTAAAATCTGCACCGTTCATTTATCGGTATTTAAGATCGTACGGCTTCAGAAACATGCCGACATCTGTTGAGTCACCTTATCATATGCCCCCACTCCTTTGGATATTCTCATTTCAATATGGATTCAGAACACGGAAGATACAGTGCAATTTAACACACCAGATCATTTTTAGATATTTTTCTTTTTTACTCCGAGTAAGTGGGCCTAGAAAAGCCTGTTTTTAATTAAATCCGGGACCATACCAAACTGAGATTGGGCAGAAGCCTAATGGTTAAACGTCGTCTCGATGCTGGTGTGGCTTAGATAGCAAGCTATAGACGATGGAAAACGGAAATGTGTATGCTTCTGTGAATAAGTATTTAACCAATTTTTTCACTCTATGATTCAGATATAAAGCAAAGATGTCGACGAACACAATATACAAAGGTATTTTAATAGAACACACAAAAATTGGGAGTCCAATGGCAAAGAAGAAGTTTTGTTTATTTTGTTGTTAAAAAGGGTTCCACACTGTTTTAACTACAAAGTAGATAGATACTGTCATAGAGGAAGCAGCAAAACTGGTAAAGAAGTTTATATCAGAAGTTGAAATTAGGCTTATTGATCTCTCTCAAATTCTTCAAGCTCGAGGTACTTATCTCCTCGCTCCTCAAGGATATACAGTACACCCGTTTAAGTCCATGTACTCTAGACATCCTTCACAAAACGAGGCAAGACCTTTAGCATTGAAAGTGGAGTATCGAAACTCCAGGTGCTTGAGCTGAGGAATGTGTCTCCCAATTATCTCAGCCTCCACAGTTCCGTTCTTAGGATATCTAGCCAGCTAGTCCAGTGGCGCCATTATTATAGGCATGTCGGGATATAGATTCCGTTTTAAGAATCTTTAGATTCTGGCAATTCCTCCCCAACATTGTCAGAGACTCATGAGTTATACCATAAGAGTAGCTCATATCAAGTTCCTCAAGGTTTGAGCAGTTTGAGTCAACTCGGTCCAGTTAGGGAAGAGTCGCGATTCCATGCCCACCTTTCCTCGTCTGACGTTCCATTAGACTGAAAGCTTCGTCGTTTAGATTCTTGAGTACGATTAGACTTTTAACTGTTTTTCAGCTCAATTAATTTACGTTGACCAATGACCAGTTTGAGGACATTTAATAATAAAACGTTTTGTCTCAAAGTATTTTCATTGTAATAGGTAAGATCTTGCCGTTGCAATCTGAGGTTCCACCTTCTCTGTTTTAGGCAAAAACAGAGCTATTAACATCTAGCTGTTCTTTTCTTTATTGGTCATCGGTAACCTTTCTAATTTGACATCCAATCGAATCAATGAGCTTTGAAGTCTATTATGCTAAGCCAAACGTTTCTGCTCCGTGACTTATATGAAGAGAATGAGTAAGAGCATCCAATAACACATGAACTTAAGTAGTCACCAAATCGGATTAAAAGGATAATGTTGTCATTATGACAAGAGTTGTTCATACGTTTTTCTATGTTGGACATATCAAAGTAATGACTTCAAATCAAATCTTTTATCTATATACTTGTATAAAGCATATGAGCATATTGGGCTAAATCATTATCTCAATACTACTTCATACCAAAAAACTTAAACTATTAAAGCCACTGGATCTTGCCATGAAACCCTCCTCTTCACTGCTCTATTTAACTCTTTCTCCACGTCTCTGTAAACCGGTAGCTTTCTTTCGTCATGAAGGTCGCCGATTCCATTACCAAGAATAGTGTTCATTGCTGCTTCCGCGACTATATGTTCACCATTCGCTTCTGGCTCCTCTGCTTCTCTCTACAACCAAAAAGCAAAACCCACAAACAAAATTGATCAAGACTCTAAAACAAAAGGAAGACCCTAAGATAACAAAAGCTTGTTTGGCTTTACCGAGATCTGGTTTAGGTCAAAGCCTGGGACTTTGTTGGTGACAGAAGAGTTCCCGTCTCCGTTAAGGTCAGGAAGTGAAACAGAGTTAGTCAAAACCTCGTTTCCTCTGCTCCTTTTTAGCTTATTTCCCAAGTCACAAATTGCATTATTGGCCAATGCTTCCTTCTCATTGCGAATTGTACTCTTTTGTTTTACATCAAAACATGGCACAGATGCTCTCACACCAGTGTGCTTCTTTCTTTTGCCACTTGGTTTGCTTGGGACCTCTAAACCCCCAGCTTCTGACAATCTGAACATCTCCGGCGACGTTTCAAGAGTTTGGTCTTGCAACAAGTAATTGTATCTACGTCTCAAGAACCTATCGTTTCATCAAACACCCAATAAGCTAATGTATAAAACAAAAAAAGCTTGAATCATGTAAATTATACAGTAAAACACGTAACATGAAGATCAGAGATTATACCTAACTTCTGCCTTGAGGGTCAATCTTTTTTGTTTAACCATCTCCAGTTTACTTCTCTTAAACTCTAATTCCTGAGAAATAACAAAAAGAAGCTAAGATTTTTAAAAAAATCTTCTTTCTTCTGCTCGTTTAGAATCAACCGAACAATTCCAAACCCAAATTCATGAGAGAACATAAAGATCATCCAAATCATCAGATCCAGAGGAAATCGAAACAAATAAGAAAGCCAGGAATTTCAAATAAAAACCCTAGAAAAAATCAATTACCTTTCGAAACTCCAGAACCTGCGCAAGGGTTAACCTGATCCTGGGATTGCCACACGAAGCAGGAGAGACGAAATTAGTCTCCTTCATCGGATCCACTCAGTGAAACCTGGAAATCGCAGATTGAAAAGACACCAAGCAAGCGAGAAAGAGAGATGTGAAGATAAGAAGAAAGAAGGAAGAGAAGGTAAAAGGGATTAGGTTTAATGGTGGGAGTCTTATTCCTGGTATGAAACTCTCTGACCAAAGACTTAAGAAACCACAAAGAAGCCACCACATAATTCATAATTGTTTGATTTTGGGTGCCCATTACCATATTCAAATTGGATTTTGCTTTTCTTTTTTTTGTGAGAGGTCTATGAGACAGACCAGACAAAGCAGCAGAAAACTAGGACTAGTGATCAAGATGGAAAAAGAGAAGAGAAACAAATCAAAATTTTAATCTTTTTGTTTTCTTTTTTCTTTTTACTTTTTACTTTTTTTTCTTTCTTTCAATGTATGTCCTTTTGGAGGTTGCAGAAGGGCAACAAAATGCTGACCAATTAACAAATAAAGGTTCTTCCTTTATTGTGTTTATGATTAGATTGTGAGGTGGGTTTGAAAGATTGGTAGAGATTTGAATTAAAAAGCACACCTGGGTCATTGAAGAGATAAGGATTAATATTGTTTGATATGTAGCTGAAGTTTATTTAGGGAGAAATTGTAAAGATATGGGGTCTAAAGAGAGAGACAGCCAAAAAAAAAAAAAAAAAAAATTGGGTTGAGACAAACTGTGAAACCGGAGAAGAAACACTATGGAGATGAAAAAAGAGATGATTGGTGTTGAGTGTATATATATAATATGTTTGTTTGTTTTTTGCCAGATGCAAATGTATGCCACATACTTGTCACATATCACTTTTGGACCCATCCAGAAAAACTGACCATTATACCCTTCTAATCAACTTTTGTTTTGCCAAAATGTCAACATTATATAATATATATAGATTATTTATACCCTTATTAAATAGTACTCAACCTATGTATATATATGGGCTTTTTGGTGAAAATATCTCTTCTTTTCTAATTCTCTTTGGGTTTTCTCATCTAAGCATCAATCGAAGCCCAGTAAACTCAGTTGAAGGATCCTTAAGGAAGGTGACGTGGCACTATATAATTGGTTAGAAACAAAAGACTTCGTTCTTTTTGTTATCTTGTCGAATTGAACAATGGCTTCGACGACTACGACTACTGATTCATTCAAGCCTTTACTCTCTCCTTTCTCCAATAGTTAGTTTCTTCAATTCTCTAGGCGACTCTATGGGTTATTTTGGAGAAGAACAAGTGTGATTAGCATGCGAGCTTGTCTCAGTTACACTACTCTAGATTCATATAGTTTTGATCATCTTCAGCACCATTGGGATTGCAAATTCAGGGAATGCGGCGCAACGAAGTAGTAGAAGACAGAACGTGGTATGGTTAAATCGGAAGAATTCTGGAAATGGTTACAGGTCTCTTCGTGTTAATGGATTATTCGGAGGTGGGAAAAAGGAAAATAACGAGGATGGCCAATCAAAGGTACAGTCTTTTAGAAATTCATGTCATGAGTCTTTAACAAGTTTTGGAACTGATGAGTTTCTTCTATTTGATGTTAGGCAGGAATTCTTGGTAATATGTAGAATTTGTATGAGACTGTGAAGAAAGCTCAAATGGTTGTTCAAGTTGAGGCTGTTAGGGTTCAGAAAGAGCTAGCTGTGTATGTCCCCTCATTAACCTAACCATATGCATTACTTCTAAATTTTAAGTTTCTTCTATCTTAATAAGTTTTCAATGTTTCATGCTGCTTTTTTCAGTGCTGAATTTGATGGTTACTGTGAAGGCGAGCTTCTCAAGGTATTACAGACTCTTTTTTATGTCCTAAGTTCCTAATAGATGAGTCCGATAAGCCACTCTTTGAATCTGTTTTCCGTTAGAGATACTTTTTGCCTCCAATTACTCCAGACTTGATGGATCGTGGATATTAGACCTGTGCTGTGTGATTCATTACTTTTGTGGACGGATAATTACACAATCAGTTCAATCATGATGCTAGTTTTAGCTTCTTTTTTGTTTACATGACCCAAAACTTTGAATTTGTGTCAGGTTACATTATCAGGTAACCAGCAACCAATCCGCACTGATATTACTGAAGCAGCAATGCAATTAGGTTCTCAAGTGAGTAATCTTTCACTTCTTGCACTTGCTTCTACCAAGGAATGATCAAAAGCTTCTCATTTTTTTCATGTTTTCCTTTGGCAGAAACTATCACTACTGGTCACAGAAGCTTACAAGGACGCACATGCAAAGAGTATACTGGTAAAGACATCTCGTACCATATTTTATGATAGAACTCCAAGTATTCGTTTTCTTTCATCCTTGCTTATAGAGCCTTTTCGACTTCACAGGCTATGAAAGAAATGAGTGATCTTGCGCAGAGTTTAGGCATGCCACCAGGCTTCAGTGATGGTTAAAGTAACAAAACGTAGTCTTTTTTGTGATTTCACTCAACTTTCAGGTATGAGGAGTTCAGTTTTTTCGTATACTGATCAGGCAGAAAGAACCTAGAGCTCTGTACTTTACTCTAATGAATCAGAGAGATATTTGAACCCTTGTACTTTTCCGAATATCAACAATTACTCAAATGCTCTCAAATTGTTTTGTTGTTTCCAAATTGCGGAAATGAATCGAGCTTTTAACAGAAAACGAAAAAAAAAGTGGGAGAATTTCCGAGTTTACTCGGAATAGGTTCCTAATCTGGTAGCCAAATTATGCTTCCGGGGACATTTTCTCTTACTCTATGTTTAGGTTACTAAAGTAACTATTACGATCTTGGAAGCTCTTTTCCAGCCAAGAATGATCTGAATAGAATGAAAGCACGCTTCGGTTCGAATAATGGCACCTCGTGGCCCGCCCCTCTTACCGTTGCAAAGGTCAGTCCCTTGTAAACCTCTGTCCATCCTCCCACCTGTCACGGCCGATAAACATCACTACCTAATATATAACACATGCATGTACGTATATGCTTGTATTTCATACCTGGTTACCAGAGTACCAAGGATGCCAACGAATTTCTACCGGGAGATTGAGATGGCTGAGGGAAAACCGTGTTGCGGTCACTGGAACTATCGAGTCTGTATCACCACTGTATATGACAGTACAATCCACAGTTTGGTTAAGTTCCCAAAATAGTGATGAGTCTGAGTCTTTCCAGGTTTATTACAAGTATATCTAAGAGCAAGTTTTAAGGGTTTCGTATGATATCTCATGTTACATTGAAACCATATAGTTTACCTGAAAATCCAGATCCTCAAACCAGACGCTGCAAGTTCCTTGTAAACCGGCAACATCGTCTTGTCGGAATCTTTCCAGTTCTTGATCAGAACATCACTGCACAAGAAACCATTTCTTTCAGTAACATTTTCAGCAAATCATCATTACACAGTCGTTAAGTAGTGATTGAAGCAAACTGTTTTACCTGCAAGCTGTCCATTTATAGCGAATGCCAGTAACATTAGCGTGCATAGCTCTCTGAACATCGTGACGGTTAAAATACTTCTCCGCGTAACTCTCCGTACAAGGATCGTATCCAGACACGAACCGTCTACGCAAGAGTGTGTTCTTCATCCGTAAAAAGAAACCGGTATTGTTCTTCTTCTTTTGTTTTGCAGCCACGCACGTTGGGGTGTAAATGCTGTACTGATCAATGTCACCAAACTCGTGGTTCATGGCGTAGTTAACGGAGGTGTCGCAATCGTCGGAGACTCTATCCGCCGTGAAATTGCAGTTTTTGAGAATTGACTTATAGGTTCTGTCGGAGATAATTGCATGGGTCCACCAGTAAGTTACGGTTCCTATGTTGTCGTACTCATTGTCCGTCACTGCGTTTCCCACCTTGAGAAATAAGTGATTGGTAATCTTTTGTTAATTAAGAATTGGACATATAGTTTAAATTTGGGCTAGATAGACCCTTTTTGTTTTTTTTACCATGAATCCTTTGAGATTAATGATGGGTTTGGAGAACGCTTTGTTGTAGTCATGGATCTTTTTAGCAAGCTGAGGAACATAATGCCCTGTCCAAATAAATAATATACATTCAATACGTAATTCTTGAACCTTAAACCGAATGGAGTTGTTGTAATAACGTACCGGCGTAGCTTTCACCAGCGATATAGAAGTCTCT